>CM038793.1:258137270-258185944 GCA_021764765.1 Vicia sativa
TGGTTGAAAATCATGGTGTGTGGACAAAAAAGTCGCTATGGTCAACATACAGTCAAACTTCACGATTTTTGGTCAACATCCTCATTTTGAAGTACTTTCATCATTTGATCAAGGTTGATCATGATTCATCAAAAACTCAAGATTTGCTCAAAGTCAAACTTTCTAAATTAGTTTCTAGATGAAAAGTCAATGAACTTTGGTGATCATAACTTTCTTCATACTTTCATAAAATTTTTCCACCACCTCTCTTGTTTTGAAGGAAATTCAATTCTACAACTTCATGTCTCACAAGAATGTTCAAAAAGTGCTTCATGGAGGTATGGCTCGAGAACATTACTGGTCATTTTCAAAGTCAACAAAAGTCAACTTTTTGTTGAGATATATTGAGCATGGTAACTCAAATGAGATGAGACCAAGACATTGGTTAGAGGACTCTTAGAGTTTTCAAAAGTCCAAGAACACTAAAAAATGTGGAAAATTGAGCAAGATACACTATTCAGAAGTTGGGCAATTTTGAATAATTGCACAAAGGACATTTGGTCAAAATGCAAAATTTTCCAAATGGGCCTGTAATCTTTGATCCAAACTTGTTCATGACAATATTTTTGACCCATAAATGCTTGGCCATGGCAATTTTCTATTTTATTGATTTTTATTTAATTTAGAACATTTAATTCAAAATTAAATTATATAAAATATGAAAATCATATTTTTTTCTAAAGGGGTGATTTTATATATTCCTTGTGTCCAAGAAAGCCCAAAATACTTGCCAAATTCGTGCTTGATCATGCATTGAAGGAAAAATCAAATTTCTTTCAAAATTTGATTTTATTTGAAAAAAATATTGAATGCTCCGATCAAATCTTCCATTCCTTTTCCTCAATCTTCTCTAAATACCGACATTGTGAACAAACAAGGACCACGAAACCCTAGCCAAAGAACAAACCCATATTTTGCCAAAATTTTCAAAAACTTGAAAATTGAATTTCAATCTCCAACAAGTTTCAGGTCCAATCCAACCATCCAATCTTGCTCATTGAGGTCCCAATGACAAAATCGACTTTTAAACCCGGTTACACCGAATCGTGATACGGCTGCTCCGTTTGGTAAATTTTCAAAATTAAATTTTGTTTTCCATGCGTTATTAATGTTGTTTGTGTGCTTTTGTATCGATTCGGTGGTGTTTGGGATCTAATGGAACCGCACATGCAAGCAGGCGTGCGGAAATCGCATTGCCATTGTTAGGCATTCGAGCTTTTGATTCGAACCGGTTCATCAGGTTATTTTGAGCAAACCAATATCACCAATGGACTCGGGAGGGTCGATTTAGGGGTAGGGTCCCCTTTCCCATTTTTCCTCGTATTTTCTTGTTTTGTTTGGTATCCGGAGAAGATGGCCTAGGAGCTCGGCGTGTGACGTCAGTAATGAGGTTTGCGTGGCGTTCTGGACTCTCGATTCGTCCCATCTGCGGTGGAACCACGCGGTGTTGACTGATTGGCAATCCATGCGCGTGACACTTAAATTCAATTATTCGACTTCGAACACAACGACCACGTTGTCCAGTGAGAAAACATGGCTTTGGGAGATTCTCTCGGTGTCCAGGGATCGATCCACGGATTAGGTTTGTTTTCTTTTACAAACTTCACATATTTTCAATATTTTCTTATATTTTCTTATTTTTTAATATTTTCATATTATTTCATTATTTTCTATATTTTTATTTAATTAAAAATTATCAAAAAATATTTTTCTTTTTGCATTATTTTCTAAAATCTTTATTTAATTTATAAAATTAAAAATACATATTTTGCATGCATATTTATTTTTATTCATAATTTTGCATTTAAATCACTTTTAATTGCATTTTAATTATTAAATTGCATCAAAAAATCCCAAAAATTATTTTAGCATATTTATATTATTTCCAGTATTAATTTTTCTCATTAAAATTGCATTTTTCTAACATTTTTCTCTTATTCGATTCATCGTATTTTCGATTTCTCATTCTTTCTAGGTTGCACGATTCGAACGATTCTTCTTTTTGTTTACTTTTCAATAATGTAATTGCTTTATGGGATGTAATAGTTTAAATTAGGCTTTTATTTTCGCACTCTAATTATGTATCTGCCCAAGCCATGTAATAGCGTGGGTTTACCTTTCCGCATCTTTACATTCCGCACCCTATAAATTGCTAGTAACTAGGCGTGTATGGCAAGATAATAATTGAACATAGCCACTAATTTTCAAGATAAAATATCTGAATTCAATACCTCTTTCACACATGCACCCTTGGGGTAATTCTCTCGTTGCCTTCGATTCAAATGGTCATGTCCCCGAGCGTGAGGTATTCTAGCACCGTTGCCTTCAAACAAATCATCATAGTCCCTTCGATACAAGATCATAAGACCCACGATGTCGCCTCCGAATACATGATCTTGACCCTCGATTGTCGCCTCGAAAAATGATGATAGTCCTTGCCGAATGTGCTAGGATACTTCCTACAAGTTGCCTTCTATGACCATCCGATGTCGCCGAATGTCCCGCTTACATCCAGAATGGGTTACCTACTAACTAATGGTATTATTCTAAGGAAAGTAAGTACAACAAAGCGACCAATTAAGGTAGGTAATAAGACTTTTAGTTGCTTGCTCTATCAAAATACTTTTCACCACACTTTTTCAAAGTTCAATTTCTTTTCAAAACAAAACATTTCCGAACACTTTGTATACTCACATGAATCATTACAAAGTCAAGCGAAATGCCTTTTTCAAAACATTTTGTCAAAACACGAGAACAATTTTAAAGTGATCTAAAACAACTAAGAGGCAGTAGAATAACTGCGGATGAAAAGGGGTGCTAATACCTTCCTTTCATAACCATTCTCCGAACTCAGAATCTAACGAAGGTCTTTTTGTTACTTTTACCTTCCCTTAATTGGATAAAATAAAGTCGGTGGCGACTCTTGCTATCACTTACATTTGGATACAAAATCCTACAAAATCCAGTTCATGTATTTACACATACAAACAACAACTGCCTTGGATTTAGGTCGTTTCAATTGATTCCAAACACTCGAAACACGTTCCTTGATACCTCCACAGGCGATCGGACCTCGCATTGCTAAAACCATCCGGTCGAAATCACGAATCGGTTTGTTCATACTTTCAAAATCGTGTTTCATTATTCATGCATTATTAACAAGTTTTGATGTTTGTTTCATGCTTAGAACAAAGTTTGCAAGCGATATGGGCATTTGATTGCATTTCCATGGCACTGAAACATAATATGCCATAACTGGGTTCTGAGCTCGATTTAGGGCTTTGCTTATTAGGAAAAATTGGACCAGAGACTATACCAATGAATTGACGATGTCTGAATGAACCATGGTCTTAGATGTTATTTATATTATGTGTGGATTTTCTTTAGCTAGGGATCGTAAGCGTCGAAGAAAGACCGGCGCTAGCTTTCAAAATTCAAAGCGAAAGAGATGAAGTCGGCGGCGCAAGGTCGAGGGGCGACACTTGTTTTCTCTCTCACTCGCTCAGTTTCAAACATCCAATACACAATGGCACAGTTGGTTAAGCGTGTCTGTTGATAGATTCATCCCATATCACGAGTTCGATCCTCGCTTTGTAGGTTTGCATCTTTTTTTTCTTGAAACTCTTTTTACAAACTTTTCTATTTTCTTATTTATTTAATATTTTGCATCAATTTTAATTCTTTTCATATTTTTATTTCATGCATTAAAAATCATCAAAATATTTTCCTTTTGCATTTATTTTCAGAAAATACTTATTTAATTTATAAAATTAAAAATATTATTTGCATGCATATTTTATTTTATTCATAATTTAGCATTTAAATCACTTTTAAATTATTAAAAATGCATCCAAAAATCCCAAAAATTATTTTAGCATATTTATATTATTTCCGGTATGTCATATTTTTCTCATTAAAAAATTGCATTTTACTAACATTTTCCTCTTATTCGATTTCATCGTATTTTCAGATTTTCTCATCTTTTCACGGGTTATTCGGTTTAGGACGATTTTTCTTCTTTGTTTTCTTTCCAATAATGTAATTGCTCATGGGATGTAATAGTTAATTAGGGCTTTTATTTCCTTGAGTTTAAATTATGTATTGCCCAAAGCCATGTAATAGCGTGGACATTTACCTTTCGCATCTTTACATTCCCGTTTTTAATTTCCGCACATAAGCGCTAGTAATTTAGGCGTGTGTGCAAGACTAAAATCAACATAGCTCACTCTAATTTTCAAGATAAAATATCTGAATTGACACACTCTTTTCACACATGCACCCCTTAGGGTAATTCTCTCGTTGCCTTTACGAATACAAATGGTCAAGTCCTCTGAGCGTAGAGGTATTCTACACGGTGCCTTGAAAATAAATCATCAGGTCCCTTCGATACAAAGATCATAAGACCCACGATGGTCTCCGAATACACCAGTCTTGACCGTCGAGATGTGCTAGGATACTTCCTACAAGTTAACTCTATGACCATACGATGTCCTTGCCGAATGTCGGCTTACATCCAGATAGGTTACCTACCAACTAATGGTATGGATAACACTATTCTAAAAGAAAGTAAAATAACACAGCGACCATTACGGTAGGTAATAAGACTTTTAGTTGCTTGCTCTATCAAAATACTTTCACACCTCACACTTTGTCAAAGTTCAAACTCTTTTCAAAAGCGAACATTTCAAACACTTTGTATACATTCCTACATGAATCGTTACAAAGTCAAAGCGAAATTCCTTTTCAAAACATTTTGTCAAACACACAAGCATAAATTTTTAAAGTGATCTAAGAGCAACTAAGATCCGTAGATAACTACGGATGAAAAGGGGTGCTAATACCTTCCTTTCATAACCTTCTCCTTATTCAAAATCTAACGAAGGTCTTTTTGCATACTTTTACCTTCCATAATTGGATAAAAGAAAAGTGTTGGCGACTCTTGCTATCGCATTTGCGATACAAAACACTAAAAGTCGGTTCACCGTGTTACAGTAGCACATTGGTAAACAGGAGAGTGCAGGTTCGAATCGGCCTCTTCACTTTTTTTTACCATTTTCCAACTAACTTTATTTTTCTTTTTCTATTTTCTTTCTAATTTAATTTTCTTACAATTGTTATTTTTTAAATACAACAAAAATCATAAAAAATATTTTCCTTTTAGAATTAGGTAATTAAAATACTTATTTAATTTTTGTCACCAAAAAATTCTTTTTTTCTTTTCTTTTAATTAATTGTTTAATTAACCTTTAAATTAAACTTTAATTAACATTTAAATTAAACTTTAATTATTTTTCTTAAATAAAATCAATCCAAAAAAAAATGCAAAAATATTTTTTCTTTCTAGAAATTAGGTTTTTATTAATCTTAAACTTTTTTTTTAAAATTTTTAAAATTTTTTCTACTAACACAAAAATCTTTTACTAACGTTATTTCCTCTTATTCCGATTGAATCCTTCTACGCGATATTTTCGATTATTATGCTTGTTTCCAAGTTGTAATAGCTAGGTTTAATTTCTCGCACATTTTTCCAATATTATGTATCTGCTCACAAGATGTAATAGTTTAAACTAGGACTTTACTTTTTCCGCAGCTCAATAATGGAACTACCCCAAAGGCCTGTATTAGCGTAGGGTTTATTTTCCGCACTTTTATTTTCTGCACTGCACTCTCTTATAAACTGTATCTAACTGCTTAGATGTATGGCTAATAAGATTGTATGGCAAGATTAAAATCAACCGTTAGATAACTCTAAATTCAAAGATATATCTCGAGACCAAACATTCTTCACACTTGCACCTACCCTTAGGGTATCCTCTCTTGTTTCCTTTCAGATAAAAATGGTTATGTCCCTCGAACGTAGGGATACCATTAGCAAAAGTCCCTCAATTTAAAATCATCACAAAGATCATAGTCCTCGATGACCCTCGATGTTGCCTCACGATATATGATCTAGTCCCTGGTTGTTGCCTCACGAATAAGTGATGATCGTCCTTTGAATTGCTAGGTATCCTTACAATGTTGTCTTCATATGACCATCTGATGACTCTCGTCTGTCCTTCACATCTAATAGATAGAGTTACCTACCAATGATATGGATGTCGCTATCCTAAGGAGAAGGAAAATAACAGAACGACCTTCTAAGTAGGTAATAAGACTTTTAATTGCTTGCTCGATCAACAAATACTTTTCATCTCTCCTTTTTCAAAAATACTTTAAAAATAAAGACTTTGTATACATTCAAGCGAGAATCATTACAACGTTAAACTTTCAAAACAAATATTTTCGAACACTTTGTATATATTCTTGAGGTGATACAAAAATCATTCGAATCAGCGAAACACTTTTCAAATACTTTTCAAAAATACTTTTCAAATCACACACACGGAGAAAGCAAGTTTTCAAAGTGAGCTAAAGAAATTAAGATCCCGTAGATAACTACGGATGGAAGGATGTTAACACCTTCCTTTTCATAATTACCTCCGTACTCATAATCTATCAAAGGTCTACGTTCTTTTCACCTTTCACTTTAATTAAAGAAAAGTCGATGGAGACTCTTGCTATCCATGACATTTGCGTAAAATACAAAACAAACAAGTCGGTTCTCCCACCGTGTTACACGAATCTTTATTCTGTTGAATCAATGTTGATTGGAGTTTTCTTCAGCATCGTCCAATTTCTTTTGGCATCCAGTACAAGAATTCCCAGTTTTGCCCTAATTTTCTCCAACAGAGTTTGCAATTTATTTTTGCAACTCTTCTTAGTGATTATGTTTGTTTCTCTTGGTTACTAATTTGTTGCTCCATGAGTTTCATCTCTTCGAAGGTTTTTTCCTAGTGGATTTTGAAATTTATTTTTGAAACTCTTATCAAGTTTTGGCTTGGTTCTTGATTGACTTCGTGATTAGCCATTCCCCGGTGAAACATTTAATCATGCATCATTACATTGCATCCTCAAAGTGTAATGTTTGCATTATCTTTTGGAACTTTACTCCATAAAATAATAATTTAAAAAATTTCCATTCATTCAAATATTCAATGGATTCAAGCTTTCATGATTTATAAAGTTGTTTCCAAAATACATCGAAGTACAAGAGTAATGTTCCTAAGTTACAAAGAAAATAAAGTGAACATTTGTCCTAATAGAAAATAATCCTTGATAAGGTCATTTGAAGATCAATTGCATTCATTTGACTTTCCCAGGAGCCTTCATATTCACCGAATTCCTTAAACTTTTTCCTCATGATTTCCATTCTCTTCCTCACACCATCATGAAATGTTGAAACACAATCAAGACATGAATTCAACCAATAATTTCACAAAAGAGTTTTCGGATCTCATCATTAGGGTTTTTGTAAAGGAATCGTAGAGGGTTTTGTCTTGTCTCACATGAAATCCAGTTTTGTCATGGTACTCATGTATTTTGTTTTGTTCTAACTAGGTTCTGTGAGTCGAGTTTTATCTCGTTTTGTTTCTTACTCCCGGGATTCTTTCAGTTCCATCATACTGTCTATCTTAGGTTGAAACCATTCCCCTTTGCTCCTTGTATTCGTTTAGCTTCGTCTACTGTCTTTCCTTGGTTGAGATGTCTCTTTTATAACTATTGGGTTCGTTCAACTTTGTCTACTATCTACCCTCCACTTTGAGATCAGCAAGTGCTCTAAGAAACATGCGCTCTCACCATTTTTCTATGGGTCGAGTTTTGTCTCGTTTCCCATGTGCGAAAAGCCAATTTTTGTCCTGGTACTCGTTTCAAGGAAGTTTTGTTCTTCTAGTTTTATCTCGTTTGATGTCACTCCTTGGATTCGTTCAGCTTCGTCTATTGTCTATTCTTGGTTGACCCATCTCTTTCATGCCTTCAGTTTGTCACAGTTTTCAATGTTTACTCCCGGTTGAGACCAGTAGGTGTCCCTAAAATCGCGCACTCTAGTCACCTTTCTTATAGGACCCTTTTCATAGCTGTCATATTGTGTACTTTTCAGAGTCTAGTTTTATCTAGTCTTCTGGTTTGAGTTTCATCTCATTTCATGGTTTGAGTGTTATCTCACCACCTTTGTGATCCAGTTTTGTCCTGACACATACTTTTTGGAAGTTTACTTTTCTCTAGTCTCCTTGGTTTGAGTTTCATCTCGCCACCCTTGTGTTATAGTTTCGTCTTGGCACATCCTTTTTGGAAGTTTAGTTTCACCTATTCTCCTTGGTTTGAGTTTCATCTCGCCACCCTTGTGTTATAGTTTCATCCTGACACGTACTCTTTGGAAGTTTAGTTTGTCTATTCTCCTTGGCTGGTTTCACCTCACCTTTTATTGATCGGTTTTGTCCTAACACATTCTTCTAGATCCTAGTTTCATCTACTCTTCTTAAGTTGAGTTTTATCTCATTATTGGTGTTGGTTTTCTGGAGCATTCTTTAGAATCTAGTTTCACCTAGTCTTCTGGATCGGGTGTTATCTCACCACCTTTGTGATCGGTTTGTCACGACATATACTTTATGGAAGTTTAGTTTTGTCTACTCTCCTTGGTTTAGTTTCATCTCGACACCCTTGTGTTCTGATTTCGTCTGACACATAAGTTTTGGAAGTTTAGTGTTGTCTATTTTCCTTGGGTTTGAGTTTTATCTCATCTTTATTGTAGTCCGCATTCGGTTTCATCGGCGTATGTCTTTGGAAGGATAATATTCATTATACCTCCCGCTTGTTAAAGTGCAACGTTATTTGGCTTCACTTTAAGACCAATTTTGTTTGGTATTTCTTATGTCCAACATCCTCAGGCTCTTTTGGGAAAGTTTTACTCTTCTTCTCAAGAGTGTAAATTTTCGAGTTCTTTTGTATTCAATCACTGTTTCACTTTAACGTTTCGAATGTTTCCACCTGTTCTCACTTATCAATTTTAATAAGATTTAATAGGGAAAGCTGTTGCACCCCAAAATTTACCCTCTTGATTAGGCTTATGTTTTATCATAAACATTATATTGCATTACATTCATACATTATGATAGGATCAAAGTTCTTTGGCTCTCAAGTCTTCCATAAGCTATGGAAATTGGTCGTGTTATCAGTCGTTCAAAGAATTTTGAAAGTGGCAAGGGTCTGTTAGTGAATCACATTTTTCTATCCATTGGCTCTTATGTCGGAGTCTTTGATTGATTGTAGTATGTGATGCTATACTTGACATAATTATTTTAGCATTATCTTGAGAATTGTCCTAGTACGCTTTCAGTCATCATCTGAAGATAATTAAGTGATTATGACGTTTATCTCAGGTGTGCTCATCGTCTGAGGTTCATTGAATTTGTGGCAAGGCTCCTCCTTCGAAGATATGTTGCTATTTCCACCGAGACTCTTCAAGGCTTATGTTCATCATAAAAAGGAATCTTTGTGATCAGAGTTAGTTTATTCTCAATTATTTGTTGCTTATTGATACAAGTTGGTTTGGAATTTGAATTAAGTTAAGGATTTTTGAAGTTATGTGAATGTTTGATTTTTGTTCACCAAGATTGAATTAAAATTGTGATTATTGGTGGAAGTACTCGTTGTTACTAACATGTTCAAGTTAGTCATTATTTTTGTAAAGTGAAAGCAATACTTTTTTTTTGAATCCAAAAATTAAGTGGGCATGGAAAAATAAGACTTATGAATTATATTCATTCAAGTTTTATTCAAATGTTCAAACAACATTCCACAATTCCTATTCAATACATACCCGATCATGAAGGGTCATCATGTTGATTCAAAGTCATTATAAGCCATTACAAAGTTACATCCACAAAGTTAAATTTTTTTTCTTCCATTCATTCAAATATTCAATGGATTCAAGCTTTCATGATTTATAAAGTTGTTTCCAAAATACATAATAGAGTAATGTTCTAAGTTACAAAAAAAATAAAGTGAACATTTGTCCTAATAGAAAATAATCCTTGATAAGGTCATTTGAAGATCCAAATTGCATCAATTCATTTGACTTTCCTCCGAGGCCTTCATATTCGCAGCGAATTCCTTAAACTTTTTCCTCGTGATTTCCATTCTCTTCCTCCACCATCGCATGAAATGTTGGAACACAATCAAGACATAGATTCAACCAATAATTTCACAAAAGAGTTTTCCAAATCTCATCATTAGGGTTTTGTAAAGGAATCGAAAATTAGAGGTTTTCTAATCAAGGTCAAGTATCAACGAAGGCCTAATTGTTTGCATAAAATCAAATTTTCAATGCTAATCATTGGCCAAAAACTCCAATTGCAAATCACAAAAACACAAGTTTTTGGTTCACAAAGGGAGGGTGTGAATATGCAAACTCAGTCAAAAGCATCACAGTTTTCAAGTACAAGTCACAAATTAACAACCCAACATATAAGAAAGTATCACAAAACAAATTTGCAAGGCCCGAAAAACAAAAATTTCTCAAAAGCACATTTTTATCGAGGAAAAAAAATGGACAAGTGAAACCAAAAATTCTCAGAGTTATATAAGCAATCATTGTACAAGTTCCAAGACCTGGTCACTGTTCACAAACCCTAGCCGCAGAGACCCAAAAGGAAAAAACTAGAAAAAGCCATCGTCACCTTCATCATACAACAAACCCATAATTTCTTCATCATTTTTTCCAAAACACAATAACCCTTGAAAGATTTTTTAAATCCAAAAAAGAACCACAAACAAATTTGAAAAAGACAACTCGAAGTCACATATATCAATCCATCAAGTTATAAAACTCGGGAAAAACCCTAATAAAAATCATCATCTTCCTAAATCACAAAACCCTTGAGGAGATAAAGGAAAAGAAGTTTCAAAGGCTCATGGGTTTGAGAAGATGAAAAAGAAAGATCTCACGGACAATAAATTCACGAGTCGTCGCCATCTTTTCCCTCTCAACTGGAAAAGGCTCAGAGGCAACATTTTTGTCACCAAGGCGTCATCATCATCATCACCGATTTGACCAGAGGAGTTAGGGTTTCCATTTTCCTCCTTTAAGATCTACAACAAATCATTAAGCATATGCAAAAACAAGCACCGATTCATGATCGAGGAGAAGGAAGACAAAGAAGATGATCAAAGAAAATAGAGGATCGGGCCATCGCGGCATTGATGCGATTTTTGGTGTGTTGAATCACAAACTTCCAAGTTCACGCACAATCAACCACATATCATTGAAGAGAGAAGGCGATTCAAAATATCAAAAATGAAGATCGAGCTATTTAGGCCATCTTGCGTTGTGAGCCGTTGTAGTCTCGTCTCGCCGTGCCCGCCATAGAGGCGATTTCGGTAGGAATCAATGAAGAGTCGAGGAGAGAGAGCGAGGGTTTATCTATTGCTAAATTTTGTGTTTAGTAAAATTGTTGTTTAGTAAACTTTGTGTTTAGTAAATTATATGGATCAATTAAAGTAATCTATGTGGTTAATCCGAGGAAGTGACACTTGTCACCACCATTGTGGTTCTTCTACGATTACGTGCGGTACACTCGAGAATCAACCATGTTCCCTCGCCTCCCAATCGTTGGATCTCGTCGGTCATCATCAAATTATCATCATTGTCATCGGACCTTTGATCCCTACAAGCGGATCGGGGCGGCTCCAGATGCAAGCCCGCGATGCACCCACGGAACCTAGCATCTTTGGATCTCAGGACCCTCGGCCAGTGTAGGCCTTAGTCATTGGGCCTAGGTGAATTTATTCTCACCCCGATTTCATCATTTTAGGCCCATTTACATTATTTTCTTCATATTTCATGATTAGTTTGTTAATTATTATTATTATCAAATAAAAATATCACAATATACTTTGTTTTAAATGTTTAATTAGATTGACAAATAATATTTAACATAATTAATTATTTTGTTATTTAATTTTATTAAATAAGTTGATTCAATTTAATTGGTTATTTAATTGATTTTGATTGGTTGGTATTTGTCTATAAAGACTTTTAAATCGTATCATCGATTCTATACATATCCCATTGTGAATTTGTTTTTCCATTCTTGTATGAATTGAAATAGTTTATAATTTTACTTCTTTTGTAACTTAGGATTTTATTTCTTTGCATGTTTTAATCATCATTTCATTATTGCCACGATACTCATTATTTCATTGATATTATTGCCATAGATTTGCGATAGATTATTGATACAACCTAGAGCCTGATTATTGCATGATTAGGTTGAGACCAAAGATGATACTCCTCATCAAGGGAGGTCCAGATGGTTTCAGCGTATTTTCTTATTTTGTGCGGGTGAAGAGGCAACATACCTACTCGTTGGGTACTATCATCGCCCTCCTTATACCTCATTTCCTTTCATTGACATACATGTTTTACCATGCTTTATATTTCTTATATGATGTATCGTCATCTATCTTGATGTATTGTCATCCACACATGCTTTGTATGATGTTTCCTCATCCATTTACTTATGATGTTCGTCATCCATCACGATGTATTGCCATCCACATATGCCTTATCTTCCTTATATTATGTATCGTCATCCATTGTCTGATTTACCTGATGTCTTATGGTGAGCCCTTAAGGCATATGATCCATCCCTTTTCTTATTGTCTTACTCATGATTTGTGTATTCTTTTGTCAATATTGTTTGGTGATTGCTCATGATCATGACTTAGGAGGTAGCTGTTGTGAACCACTTTGAATGCCTCGTGTGAAGCTATTTTATTTCTAATCTATTATGATTATGATATTTTGAGGTTGGCTTGCTATTATGCTACGATCCTTTGACCTTTGGAAGATATACCATTGTTTATTCAACATGGTGACAAGGTAGGAGCAATGATCCACTAGTTTTGAACTAGTTGGTGTTTATATTTACTTGAGGACTTTTATGTCCATTTATTCTTGATATTTTGAATCTTGATTCATATTCATATCTCTTACTATTATCCTTATGCTTCCATGAACCTTTGAGTGACACTTCATTGTCATTTTATTTTGGTATCATCTTGGAAGCTACATTGGCCATTTTGGTGGTCTTTATCTTCTTTCTCTTTAGATTTTTATCATGATCTTATAATCCATGTCTCCTTGAGGTATCTTGATGTTGGTTTCATTCCTATAACATCTAAGAACCATAATTTCAATATAGTTTGATCATTTATGCTTTTGTGCATAAGAGACTAAATTTGTGATATATTATCATGACACTTTAGCATGTTAGATTGATAGCACGGATTGGAGTTATTGTAAGCTCATGATATATGCTTGTAGTAGGGAAATTCCACTTCCCTAGGATCTACAAGTATCAACTTTTATCTTCACACTTGATTTATATCATCCATCATTGATTTGGACAAGTGTTTTCCATCTTTCATGATGTTGATTATTAATTAGGTGACTTGTTTTGTGTATTGAAGTTTTGTCTTCTACATTTGTTGCTCATGAATCCCATCTTGAGTTAGCTTATTATACAAGTCACACATTTATTAATTATCTAATTAATACCATTTTGTTTGATCTTTATCAAATGTTTTGAACTTGACTAGTTTTGGTGTTTTTAAACCCTAATTTGGTGTGCTTTGGTGAATGATCCTTCTCTTGTGTTTGAAAGAAGGAAGCAAGAAAATTTCTGATTACTTCACAGAATTGAGATACTTCCATTCGGCTTGATGTAGATAAAGACACAGTTTTGCTTCTTGCGAACCGGATTGTTTCTCAAAGCATCCTCAGGAGGTGATTTTTCTATCATCGGCACTACCAGATCATCATCACAATAACCGGTTAGAATTGGTTTACATCCATTAGGTATAGCATCCCATAATTGTAAGTTCCACTCACGTACTTGAATTCTTTTCACACGATTGATGTGACTTACTTTGGGTTCGACTGGTATCTTGCACAAACACCAACAACAAAGGCAATGTCGGTGCTGTGGTACATTAAGTACAACAAACTTCCTATCATGCTTTTATACAAGCTTTGATCAACATTTGTCCACTTGTGTCTTTGGACAACTTTAGATGAGTAGGTGCGGGGGGTCCTTTTATGGTGGCTTTTCCATCCCAAACTTCTTCTTTGAGAAAGGAAAGTTGAGTCTTCCATGTGTGACTTGTAGTCAGAAAGTAGGTCAATTCTCCCAGGCTCATTTCAAATTCGACTTGCATTTGGTTGGCAAAATGTCTCACCATTTTATCGACATTCCTCAAACACTATATCATCAACATAAATTTGAGCTACCATTATCTTTCCTCCTTCATCCTTGACATGAGGTTTTATCGAACCTCCTTTCACTGTAACCTTTGTCGTTGAGGAACTTTGTCAACCTTTCATACCAAGCTCTAGGAGCTTGTTTGAGACCATATAGAGCTTTCCTCAATTTGTAAACATGATCGGGAAGGTTAGGATCCACAAATCCTTTAGGTTGTTCTACATATACTTCCTCATTTAAGTATCCATTTTAGGTAGGCACTTTTCACATCCATACAGAAGCGACTTGAATTTTAGAATGCAAGCACTCCTAGTAGCAATCGATTGATTCGGCTGGCCACGAGGCAAAGTCTCATCAAAATCAACCCATTGACTTGTGTATCCTTGAGCAACAAGTCTTGCCTTATTCTGGTGACATTATACGCATCGACTTGTTCTTGTAGATCCACTTTGTGCCAATGATGTTCGTTCATACGGTCTAGGAACTAACTCCCACACTTCATGTTGTTTTGAGCGGTTCGGTTCATCTTGCGTGCTCGATCCGACTCATCGATTCAAGCCTCTTTGACATTCTTTGGCTTCGATCTTAGACACAAAACAAGACTTTGAGATGATTTCTCTAGATCTTGTAATGACTCCCTTTATAGGATCTCAATGATGAGTTCCTTTGGATGATCTTTACGATTACGATGGAAGGATCTTTGTTAGCTACCTCTGATCCAGACTTTAGTGGAGTAGGGATTGGCACATCATCCTTATCAGACACTTGTGGTGATGTCTCAAACAATGTCTCAACATCATATGGGACATTTGTTTCCTTATGGTGATTATCAACTATGACATTTATAGACTCCATCATAACTTTGGTTCTGGAATTGAATACCCTATATGCTCTGTTGTTTGTAGAGTATCCCAGAAAAATTCCTTTATCACTTTTAGAGTCCATCTTTCTCCTTTGTTCACGATCTGTCAGAATATAGCATTTGCTTCCAAATACATGGAAATACTTCACAGTAGGTTTTCTTCCTTTCCATATTTCATAAAGGGTGGAGGATGTTCCCTTTCTCAAAGTGACCCTGTTGTGGACATAAACTGTATTCATAACTTGCCAAAATGAATAGCTTCTTGGCATGTATCATTGCTCACAGTTCACGTATAGTCTGTTTTCCTCTCCTGACTCCATTTTGTTGAGAAGTTATAGGGGACGAGAACTCATGATTGATTCCTTCTGAAGAGCAAAAGTCATCAAACTTACTATTTTCAAATTCCTTTCCATGATCACTTCTAATTCTGACAATGCATCCTTCTTTTTCTCTTTGAAGTCTCTTGCATAATTCTTTAAAGACATCAAAAACATCAGATTTTTTCCTGATGAAGTTTATCCAGGTAAATATGGAAAAATCATCCACAACAACATAAGCATATCTTTTTCCACCAAGGCTTTCAACCTGCATAGGACCCATCAGATCCATGTGCAAAAGCTTTAGCACCTTAGAGGTGGTCAGATGTCTTGACTTTGGATGTGACATTCTGGTTTGCTTTCCAACCTGACATTCACCACAAACTCTCCCTTCATCAATATGAAGTCTTGGAATCCCTCTGACAGCCTCCATGGATATGATCTTTTTCATCCCTCTAAGATGTAAATGACCAAGTTTTTGGTGCCACAGTTTCACTTCCTTTTCTTCTTTGGCTGTAGAGCACACATAAAAGTAGTTAGTGTTCTCAAACTCCCATAGGTAACAATTGTCTTTTGATCTAACTCCTCTCATTACAACTTCTGGTTTTTCATTGGTTACAAGACATTCAGACATGGTGAAGTTGACCTTGAATCCCATATCCTGATTGATTGATACTTATGAGATTGACGATCAACCCATTTACGGAAACACCTCATTTAGGTTTGGAACTCTAAGGCGATCAGTTTCCAACACCTTTGATTTCTCCTCTAGCTCCATCTCAAAAGTGACATAGCTAGTAGTATGAGGTTTGACACCATTCATGATTCTTAATTCTAGTCATGTGTTTAGAACATCCACTGTCAAAGTACCGGTCCTCCTTGGCGAAACTCTAAGGGAGGTGTGAGCTATCAAAGTGATCTTTCTCTTTCAACGTTGAACATATGGTGCCTTCTTGATCTTAGGATTTGGACATAAGTTCGATTGGGATATCCATATAGTGCGAAGCAATATGGATTTATGTGTCCAAACCTACCACAATAATGACATCTCCATCTTTGAAACTTCTTCTTCATGTTTCTCACAGTCTTGATGTTGAGCCCATGTTATGACATCCCTTGACATTGGTTTTATCGGGCTTGTTCTTCTTCTTTTCACGATATCGCCTTGACATTGGTTTATCGAGCTGTTCTTCTTCTTGTTACAGCGGGTTTCTTTGCGTACATATCCTAGTCGGACAAATTTCCTGCATTTTGTCCATCTGAAGAATTCCTTCAACTTATCGGTTCGGTTGTTAACATCTTGGCAGACTTAGTCATCTGTTTCTAGTTTGAATTGACACTAGAACTTCACCTTTAAGATGACTTATAGTAGCATGTCTTCCTTCTTCTCACCTCGACTTGTAATGAGCTTTTTACGCTTTCTAATTTCTTTGGCGGACTTTAGCACTTCTAATACCTGACTTCTTGTAAGTGTCATGACAAGTTCTTCAAATGTCACTTCCTCATCACTAGAATCATTATCGAGTTACAAACACCGATAGTGCGGTAACTAGTTTGGCGATTCTTCTTCAGAATCACTTTACGAATCACCATCGACCAGTAGCGGACATTCCTTTCTTTTGTTTCTTTAGAAAGGTAGGACATTCAGCTCGAATGTGTCCATATCCTTCACACCCATGACATTGGATTTCTCTTTGATTTCCTTTCTTGAGACTTAGTTCTTTTGGAGTCGTAAGATGCGCTAATGTCAGAGGAGATGTTCTTGACATTTGACCTTGACTTTGGATCAATCCTCTTGATGAGTTTGTTGAACTACCTTCCAAGCATAGCTATTGCTTTTGATATTTTCTCTTCATCACCCTCCTTCCTCTTCGATATTGGATACAAGGGCTACGCTCTTGCTTTTCTTATCAACATTGTCACCGATCCCATCTTAAATGTAAAGTGATCCAATGAGTTAATCAACCTTCAAGTTACAGATATCACGAGCTTCCTCTATAGCGATTACTTTCATTGCAAACCTTTTAGGCAAGGATCTAAGAATATTTCTCACCAGCTTTTCTTCATCTTTTCTCCAATGCTCCCGGGTGTTGGCAATCTCAAGATGTTCATGTGAAACTCATGAATGGTCTCATCTTCCTTCATCTTTAGATTCTCAAATTTGGTAGTGAGCATCTGAAGTCTTGACATTTTCACCTTGGATGTACCCTCATGAGGTGGTTTGAGAGTGTCCCAAACATCCACAGCAAGTTCACCTTGATGTACACATGCGAAAATATTTACATCAATTCCATTGAATAAGGCATTCAATGCTTTAGAATTGCCAGATCTAGCTCTTCTTCTTCTTTGCTCCATTCTTCCTCAAGTTTGAGCTAGTAATCCCATCTTTCTCAAGTTTGGTGGGATGTTTCTATCCTCTGTCGGCCTCAAGCTTTGTTATCAATTGTAACACGGTGAAGGACTTTGTAGGATTTTGTATCCAAATGTGCGGATAGCAAGAGTCGCCACCGACTTTTTATTTTATCAATTAAGGAAGGTAAAATGAGGAAAAAGACCTTTATTAGATTGAGTTCGAGAATGGTTATGAAAAGGGAAGGTATTAGCACCCACTTTCCATCCGTAGTTATCTACGACTCTTGTTACTCTAGATCACTTTTAAAATTGCTTTACTGTGTTTGACAAAATGTTTTGAAAAGGCATTCGCTTTGACTTTGTAATGACTCATGTGAGTGTATACAAAGTGTTCGGAAATGTTTTGTTTTGGAAAGAAGTTGAACTTTGAAAAGAGTGTATGGTGTGAAAAGCATTTGGTAGAGCGAGCAACTAAAGACTTATTTACCCTCGAATTGGTCGTTTTTGTACTTCTCGTTCCTTTAGAATAAGCTAGCCGTACCATTAGTTAGTAGGTAGCTCCATTCGTTTGGATGTAGGCGGGACATTGAGAAGGGACATCGGATGGTCATAGAAGGCAACTTTAAGGGGTATCCTGTACATTCGAAGGACTATCATCATTTTCGTGGCGACAATCGAGGTCAAGATCATGTATTCGGAGGCGACATCGTGGGTCTTATGATCTTTGTATCGAAGGGACTATGATGATTTGTTTGAAAAGCAGCGGTGCTAGGACACCTCTACGTTGAGGACATGACCATTTGAATTCGCAAAGGCACGAGAATTCCCCTAAAAGTGCATGTGTGAAGAAGTGTGTTGATTCGAGAATATGTTATCTTGAAGTTAGTGGGCTATGTTCAATTTATTATCTTGCCATACACGCTAATTACTAGCAATTTATAGGGTGCGGAAAGTAAAATGCGGAATGTAAGCGAAAATGTAAAGTGCGGAAAGTAAAACCCTACGCTATTACATGGCTTTGGGAAGCGATACATAATTAAAAATGGGAAAATAAAGTCCTAATTAAAACTATTACAACCCATATGCAATTACATTATTGAAAAAAAAACGGAAGAAAAAATTCGAATCGGATGAACACGTGAAACAAGCGAAATCGGAAAATATGATGAAAGAAATAAGAAAAATGTTAGAAAAAATGCAAATTTTAATATGAGAAAATTATTATATCTGGAAATAAGATAAATATATTAAAATATTTTTTGGGATTTTTAGATGCATTTAGTAATTAAAAACTAATTTACAATGATTTAAATGCTAAAATAAAAATAAAATAAATATGCATGCAAAAAGATATTTTTAATTTATTAAATTAAGTAAAGATTTTTAAAGAATATTTGCAAAAGAATAAATGTTTTGGTAATTTTTAAATAAAATATTGTAAAAATTAAAATTGAATAGAAATATTAAAATAAATATGAAAATATGAAACAAAATGCAAACTTGTTAAAAATCCAAATGCCATGGCTGGGGGATCGAACACGGGACACTAGCGAAACTTTGAAAACCCACGCCTTGACCAATGGTGTCTTCTTTGAAGCGGGTTAATGGAATTTACGGCGTCGCCTCCTGGTTTCTCCTTTCGCGCCATCCATCGTCTTCAACCTTTTGAAAATTTGAAAAGGTAGCATGTTTTCGACGCAAAGTTCTGGCAAACATCAAAAGCGCTACGTAATATAAATAAAATCCAAGGCCATGGTTCGATTCAAGACATCATTCGAATTCAATGGCATGGGTCTTATTGTCCAATTTTTCTGTTTGAGAAACCCTAATTGAAACCAGAAACCTAACAATGGTATCTGAGTTCTAAGCCATGGAAACTCAATCTAATAACCCGATCGCTTGCAATCTTCCTCGATCACAAAAACAACAATCAAGCGTGTTAAAATGCATAGAAAGCGAATTTGGAAAAGCAAGAACAAACCAAAATCGTATTTCTAATTACGGATGGTTTGAATGAAGTGAGTATCTGGATCGACTGCAGAGATGCCAGGAATGCAATGGAATCCTCAAAATTGCTTGAGCAGTTTGGAAATAGGATTGCCAATTGCTTGAAGGTCCACAATTCTTTGAGCTTGAATAAGGGTTCTTGAGTCAAAATTCTGCTCTAATCCGTGTGGTATGCATCACATATTTATATTGGATGGATTGGGATTGATTTGGGAAGGAATTGATCAATAATCAATGATAATCAATCTTGATTTTCCATGAAATCAAATCTTCAAATTTTGGTCAAATTTCAATCTAATCTTCCCATATTGATCCAATTTTGAATTTTTGGCTTTCAATGTATTGATTGGATCACAAAGAAGAAATAAAAATCAATCTTCCAATTAATTTTGATTTTATAATTTATTTTCAAATTTAATTTGCATTTAAATGAATAAATTACAAATTAAATAGAAAAATAAATCAAAATTCGTGGCATTGGGCTTGGATACTCCTAATTGCATGAGGAATAAGCTAGGATGAAGAAAAAGTAGGCCCATTTGCAAAAGATTTGATTTTTGAAGTATCTCTTTGTGCATTCTTTCAAAATTGCCCAACTTGTGGATGGTGCATCTTGCTCAATTTTCCACATTTTGAGTGTTCTTGGACTTTTGAAAGCTCTAGAGTCCTCTAAACAATGTCTTTGGTTTCATATCAATTGGAATTACCATGCTCAATATATCTTCAAAACAAAAGTTGACTTTTTGTTGACTTTGAAAATGACTTGTGTTTTGAGCTATACCTCTCAAATGAAGCATTTTTGACATTCTTGTGAGACATGAAGTTGTAGAGAATTGAATTTCCTTCAAAATGAGCTTTGGTGGGAAAATTTCGAGAAAGTATGAGAAAGTTATGATCGGTCAAAGTTCGATTGACTTTTCACATAGAAACCCTAATTTAGAAAGTTTGACTTTTGAGCAAATCTTGAGTTTTCTTGATGACTCATGACCAACCCTTGATCAAGTGATGAATGTAACTTCAAAATGAGGATGTTTACCAAAAATTATGAAGTTTGTTTGTATGTTGACCAGTTGACTTTTTGTCCAATACACGATTTTGACCATCGAGCAATTGCTTGGAAACTTGACTTGTGAGGCGGAAACTTGACATGGAGAATCTTTGAAGCATATGAGGAGGCATGAAGACCATTGGAGATGTTGGAAATTCATCTGGACATGAGAGATACAAACCTAGTTTGGGTTGATTGTCTAGGAGAGTTTGTCGATCGACTCTTGAGGAATCCTTAGTGAGGGTGTATGAAATCTCTTGAATAGATGGAGGGCAAATTTTGGGGTATGACCAATGACTTCAAAAAGCAACCATATGAGGTTTCCGATAATCATAGTTAGATCCATCCGAATAGGTGGTCACTCCCAATCCTCCTTCCTTGTTCATAGCGCAAATAATATCCTAGATCTCACCCGAAATAACGGTGAGGTGCTGCTCGATGCTAATTGAAATTCGGCAGCAGATCGTGATGTAATAGAAGGTTATGACACCGTATCTAAAAACTATTTAACAATTCACACAGATGTGTAAAAGCATGAAACACAAACAATTGTTTACCCATTCGATGTAACTACACCTACATCGGGGCTACCAAGCCGGAAATCCTCTAGCGGTAATTAGGGAATAAACCAACGGTTTATCTCCTTCACTTAATACCTACCTAATGCAACTTCAATCTAAGTCTACTTAGACCTGAGTTCTCTCACTCCCCTCAATCACAACGGATATCAACCTATTGAATAATTGAATTGTGAAGACACTCTTCAATAAACATACTTGATTTTGCTTGGCTTTAATCAAGAGACACAACACTCGTTTTAAAGCTTTGAGTGATAAACAATTACAATCAAATCCTAGTCCAAGACACTTATCAAGCGATAATTGCTTGGCTCATGAATAACTAAAACACAATTAACAACGGCGCTTAATCTTGTACCACGATAAAGGTGCATCGGCATAATCGGGTTTCTTTCCTATTATAGAAGCGGTGAGAAGACTTGGTTTGGGCTTCCATAAATATAGCTAGGGTTAACTTAATTTAACCTAAAGATTTGGTCTTTTTAACAAACCAATTTAGGGTTAAACAAGGTTAACCTTAGAGCCACGTGAGCATGTGATCCAATAACATAATCCATAATAAAAAATAGCTCAGAGAAATCACGAAAGTCTCGGGAAAGTAAATCTGAGAACAACGATGTTGCACGAATGTCATAACATTGGTCATGACATGGTCATTCTTCTTCTGATTTCCAGCTTTAGATTAACTCGATCGGTGTACTGTATTAATCTTGTTCTGAATTTATCTTCACGAATGTCATGACATCAGTCAAGACATTGACATAAACCATTTTTACCAAAAATTAAAGCCAACATAAAAACACTTACAATACTCGTGACATCTTTGTGTCTAGAAATGTCAAATTCTTTGATATGGTTTTCCTTTCCTTGATTTGTCTACCCACAAATACATACGAAATTTACATAGAGCGAATCTAAAGTTGATAATGTTGCAAAAGTCACTCATATACATACCTAATTACGATCAAAACTTACGCATGGCTCGGTTCTACATGATCGAAGTTACGCATGACTGGAAGATGAATCTATAGCGATCATGTATATTTAGCTAATGAATCCATGTCAAATTATGTGTCACATCCATTGCAATACCTAATGTCCCTTGTTCATCCACAAACATTATTGACATACCTCATTCCTCTCGTCCACTAGAAAATCTAGTAGAATGACATAACCACTGTTCATCTAAAGATTATGTTTGTGACTTTAACACCGTGTCTTGCCATTACCCAATTGAAGTATATGTCTTTCTCAACCTTTCACGAGTCATCGGGCATATATTATGTCTCTTTCATCTGAAACTGAGCCAAGTAACTATGTGGCTGCTTCTAAAGACTCCAGGTGGATTCGTGCCATGTAGGGCATCCGTGTCATGGGACACGACCTGGGTCAGAAAGGGCGTACAAAGGCAATTTGGGAGAAGAAACAGGAGCTGACACGGGTGCCCGTGTCAGAAATCTTGGTTAAAATACGCGTAAATAGAGGCCTACATAGGTGCCCCGTGTCATCGGACATGACCCGTATCAGCCATGACACTAAGAATTATGATTTTTGCTATTTTATAGTGTTTTGGGTCATTAAGGGTGTTTCGGACATTTAATATTGCTTTGGAATGACCTAACACTATATAAACTTCATTTTAAGAAGGATAAGAGGACTTTTGGATACCGGAGAGAATAATTCACGATAGAAGAGCAGGGATTCAAGAGTTTTGGAGACAGAGAACTCTTCATGCGCGAGAGCAATTGAAGATCAAAGACCCAATCTATTGTAATGTCTTTATCTAATATTTTGATTATGTTACTCTTTAATTCTATGAGAGGCTAAACCCTCCAATGCTAGGGGGTGTCCCTAATTTGTTATGTTAAGAATACTGATCTCTCTATTTTAGTCAACATTTTAGTTCATTACGCATCAACTTTATTATTTAGATTAATTCGTAGTTTGACCCTATGGGACCACGAGTTTCACTATTTTAACACAGTGGCCGGAAGATCATGTTAAGATTTTCTAAATAATAATATTATTAGGATTTCACCTAGGACTAGGGTAATCCTATTATAACGAGAATAGTTCTTGGTAATTGCATGCTTAACCTCCATACTAATTTAAATGGAAATTGAAATTAGGAAAGAAGGTTAAAGATTTTGTCACTAAGGAATTAGGATAAAATAATATTGAGAATTGGTATTTGAGGAATATGAACTTGTTGAATAAATCAAGGAGTGAAGGTCATTACATGGAAAATTATACACTCACCTTATAGTTTAATCAAATGAAAAGTCAATTTTACTTTACGCAAGGATTTATTCCACCATCTTAAAACTATTGTTTTGTTCAATTGAATAAATCATCTAACTCAATATTTCCTCGCATTCTCGAGATCGATACTTGGGGTAAATCCCATTATTTTACATCGGTAAAAATAGTACACTACTATTTTTTGATCAAGTTTTGGCGTTGTGGGGATTGCCAAAATACCGAGTTGATTGTAGTTCAATTGAAATTTTATTGCTCTGCAATCAAAATTTTGTTTTTACATTTATTTTATTATTGTCACTAATAAATTGTCTAATCTACGTATCTGAGGAAAGCCCTCGCGAAATTTATTTATGCGCAGAAATGAAAGAACTTTTCGCGAAGGAAGACAAGCTCAATTAGCTAGGCTGGATTTTGAAAGAACATTCGAGTTCACACCAAGTCGGTCGAGAAGGAAGAGATCATGGTGAAGATCCACGGAGAGACTTCTTGGGGATTATGGTGGGGCAAATGCCGGTGGCGGGTTGACAATTGTAAACCATCCGATGAATGTGCCTAATTTTCAAGCTGCATCTAGCATAATCAATCGCTTGAGAAGATCTTTCCTTTGAGGGTCAATGAAGATGCCAATAAACATTTGCAGCAATTTTTGACCATGAGTACAACATTGAAGATCGATGGGCATACGGATGAAGCAAAGAAATTGAGAATGTTTCCGTTTAGCCTATCTGCGAATCTTTGAAGAGTGGTTTACTCACTACTATTGGTAGTATTTCTACTTGGGAAGATATGGAGAAATTTTTCTTGATGAGTACTTCCACTACATTTATATTCGCAAAGATATGAAATTGTGAATTTTAATCGAAAGGAGAGTCATAGTGATTCCTATAAGAGATTCAAGAGGTTGTTGGTAGCTTGTCCCACTCACACATGGACCAGAACAAATCGAGATGTTTGTGAATGGCCTCAGAATGAAGACAAAGCAACTTATTGACACAATGCCGATGGCTAATCTAATTTCTACAACCCACTTTGGTATTAAGAAGATCATTGAAGCCATTCTTTGCGAATGAACATTTGGAAGAGTATAGCAGGGCTACAAGAAAACGGAGGAGTTATTGATTTGATTTGAAAATTTGCCCAACATCTTTCCACGTTTGCTCAATCTCTTCCTCAATCTTCTTGCACGAAATTGACAGCTTGTAATGAGCTATCTTGGACCCCAAGCAATGCAAATATCCAGCCCAACTTGCCTTATCTTTTATTTTTGCATTTTATTTAATTAAATTTGAATTTAAGCTTTTAAATTCAAAAAATAAATAAATAAAAGGGTGAGAGGTGTGGCATGCAACATAGTAGTCATGGATAATCTTATGATCAAGTTTAAATCATAAAATCTTAGGCCCATTTGAATTTTTTTTTGCTTTTGCTAGGTATTTTCCTTCGTGCACCTCCTAAAATAATTCTCAACTTGCACAATTTGTATCTTGCTTAATTTTCAGCGTTTTTGGGTGTTATTGGATTTTTTAGAAATATCAAGATGTCTTCTAAGCAACCTTTTTGGTTTCATCTTCATTGGAGTTTCCATGCTCCTAAACACTTCTTTGCAAAAAGATGACTTTTGTTGACTTTTCTAGAAGGACCTGTAATGTCTTGATCCATATCTTCCAAATGAAGCATTTTACGCCCAAGATTGTGAGACATGAAGTTGTAGAGGTGAATTCTCTTCAAAATGAGCTTTGGTGGAGAAATTTATGATGAAGTATGTGAAAGTTATGCTTGGTCAAAGTTCATGACTTTTGTCTAGAAGTCCTAATTTGGAAACTTTGACTTTTGATCAGATCTTGGCTTTTCTTGATGAATCATGATCAACTCTTGGTCAAATGATGAATATGACTTCAAAATATTGAAGTTGACCAATTTTTTTGAAGTTTGACTATATGTTGACCACATTGACTTTTTCTCCAACATAGTTGATTTTCAACTATTTGAGCAATTGGATGAGCAAATTTGACTTGTGAGACTTGAAACTTGACATAGTGATTCTCGAGGTATATGGTGAGATACAATGACCACTTGAAGCATTAGAAATCCATCTTGACTTGAGAGTAGCAAAACCTAACTTGGATTGATTGCTTAGGAGGGTTTGTCTGGTCAACCCTTGTGAAATTCTTGAGAATTGAGATGTGAATTGTCTTGAGAAGTAGGAGGGAAAATATTGGGGTATAACAGAGTAATATTAGTAGAAGAATATTTTTGTTAAGAACAGTTGATATTCAGAACTTCTAAGGATCAGTTAGAAGTTCTGATGGTCAACAAAGCGATCGATCGAGAGGTTACGATGGTCGAAACATAAGCGATCAGTTTGAGGTTCGATGGTCGAGCAATGTCGATCGAAGTTCGATGGTTAGGAGCGAACAATCACTCGAAATTCGGCGGTCATAGCGAAGCGATCAATCAGACGTTCGATGGTTGGGAAAGACGATCGTCGAAGTTCGATGGTCGAAAGCAAAAACCGATATTGCCTCGGAAGGATTCAGTATAACAAAATAATTTTAATAATGCAAGGAATAGAAACAATCCCAAAATTTAGATAATAGCCAGAATTAAGCGGTATAATTAATTATCTGAAATTTAATAAAAACTGGCGGGGTAACCGAGATAAATTAGTAGGTGAATTCTATTACTTTATTCAGTTGTAATTGAGTTGAATACGTGGTGTTGTTACTTTGTTTATGAATTATCAGTGAAGTGTATTATTATTGTGTGTTGTTGTTGAATTATGTGAAGTTGCAGGATGTTTCTATGTTGATACTGAATTGTTGTGACATTGTGATGTTGTGAGGTGAAGATGAAATAATGTTGTTGTGAATTATTGTGGATTATGTTGATGACGCTTTAGGCCTATGTCCAGTGAAGTAGTGATATAGGCATATGCCTCGTGAAGAGAATTTGTGATGTTGTTGTATGTTGTTAGCATCGCATTTCATTTGCATTTGTGAAGGCCTGTCTTGACGGAATTGTGAAGAAGGCTTATGCCTTGTGCCTCTATTAACTGGCAATTAGTGAAGAGGGTTGAAGCTCTGTTGGTACCACATGCATGTGCATTGTTTAGAGACGCGTTATAAATGAATTCGTTGTTGGTGGTGTTGTTGTGATAATGTTGGTGATCGTATCGTGGTGATGATTTTGTTGCAATATGTTGTTGGTGACTTATTGTGAGTTTATGCTAACGTTGTGTTGTGACAGGTATTGTTGGGAAGCTGCGAAAATAGTAATTATAACTATTATTATAATTGTTGTTATTTACTATGTTATTTTTGTTGATTGTTAAGTTGTAGTTGGTTAAAGCGGTGAATATTGTATGATTCTAGATCTAATATATTAGATATCATACTTTTGCTTATATTTTTTGATATCTCACCCTTTCTATTTCTTCGGCGTTTCCTTTATACTGGTAACGTGCAGGTAACGTGGAGTAAAGACTTAGTAGCTTGTCGGTGTCATGGCTCGATACATAGCTTTCGGGGATGTTCTGTCTATCGATTCGTATTGTTGATTCTTGTTGTTATTAGTATAATTGTTGAATCTTAAGTGATGTGATGAAATAAAAGTTGTTAAGTATTTTGGAAGTTGAACATGATGTTTCAAGTTGTTTAAGTGAATAAAGATGATCAGTTGTTTGAGTTGAATAACTATGAATTCTGCTGCATAGTAATAAAAAGAATGTTTTGTTTTAAAAGTTGTTGCAAGTGATATGTGATCCCCTGATAATGAAAGTGTTATGTATTTGATTTGTTCGTATTGTTTATGTTGAAAATGTGGCATCCAATGCTTTGTTGAAAGTTTTAATTTCTTTGATTTTTAATAAAAATTTTGGATAGAAATTGGGGTGCTACAATAGTCACCGTTATTGCCCACTATCTGAATTTGCAAGACAGGTTGCAACAACTGCCTTATTGGCAAGCTGAGTTTTTGGATATTGAGCCTTATTGGCAAGCTGAGTTTCTGGATATTTAGTACTGCCGGTATAGTCATATTGTCAAAGCAAGATGGGATGGAAGGTACAACCTCATGGTGCGAAACAAGGTCGTTCCAGGTATTATTCTGCCAAATCCAGCCATCACAAGAATCGAAGTCACTACAAATTGGCATTATGATCTTTAAGCACCAGCCCCTGGAGCGCATGTACAAAATAATCAAGCAGGTGTGTGTAATGCCGCACTGGAGGTGAATTAACAAGCACCCCACCCAGATGTCTAGCAACAAGTAGAACAAGTAGAAAATGATTCTTAGCCAGCCACAATTGAAGCTATCTATGCATCACTCTTACTTCAAGATCAGCGCCAACAAGCCCGTGCAGATGATGCAAGAGCTGCGGTAGCGATCAACTCGACAACGCCTATTAGAACCACCGCGACATTTACGATCGCGGATGAAATATGCCACTTATCATTCCCGTTGAGGGCTGCATGCTTATGTTTACAACACTAGTGAGGAACCTCCTAGACCCGAGAGAATGTGGAGTAAGGACACGCGGTGGAGGAAGGGCCGCGAGGTGAAGCATCGGCAATGACGCGTCGAAACAACAATGAAGAGTGATTCTTGTTTTCTTGTATTTTATTTTCTTAGTTTCCCATTTTTTCTTTTCTCACTTTCTTTGTCGCATTGGGGACAATGCTCGGTTTAAGTGTAGGGAGAAACCTCTTTTCTTTTAATTTCCTAGTAAGTCAACTTTAAATTTTATGTTATTTCCTTTCCATTTCAATATTTTTTTGTCACATTGATTTCATTGAGCAATCATTTCCGTAGTTATTGTACTTCCATACTTTTCTTGAACCATAACAAATTATTTTTTTACGGCGCATTAGCTCGGTACATTCAAAAGTATATAGGTTGCTCATAATTAGGATACGTTAGAACTTTTGGAAAAGATTCAACAAAATAATATTGACTTGACACCTAAATCTTCCAAATTATGCGAGATCGGTTTAAGTACTTATAATACGAAACCTTAAGTTTCGGTTTTGGATCAACCACGAGTAGTTTATACTAGCGATCGGCCGTCTATCCACAAACTACGTATGGAGCCAATGAATATAAGTGGTGGTCTTAATCAAAGAAATTAAGCATTATGATATAATAGGAATGCGCTAATTGTTAGGTGACCCTTTTGGTCATTTAATCCAACAGTTGCGGAACCTACAAAAATTAATGTAACAACCAGTTGTAAGTCGGTTTAGTGGTATGTGGTGCTGAACTTGGTAGGGCGGACTACGGTTGGATCCCCTACGACTTATAATCTGGGAAATAAAAAGGGTTACCAACTGTGCGAGAACCCGTGCATAAATGACTAGAATCACTAACCGTCTACTCTACTATGTGCGTGTGAAATATAAAGGGCTTAATTTGATTGCACTAGAATGAAAGCGGTTGATTTCGAACGAAAAGAATTAGGTTGAGCTATGATAAAATGATTGATTTGGTTTGCATAGGGTGGAGGAATTTGATCATGTTCTATGATCTCGTGTCATTTCTGTCGTTAGTGTAGACCTAGTTCCATCTTTCTAATGTAATTCCCTCAACCATATACGATTTGAGTCGTGTTAGGTGCAATTGTATTAGAGACCTTCAGATAAGCGATTTTTACTGTTATTTGCTTGAGGACGGGCAAAGGTTCAAGTGTAGGAGAATTTAATAAGCGAAAATGTATCGATATTTGAATCAATTTACATGAATTTTATACGCATTTAATTAAATTAAATTATTCTTTATTAAGTATTATGTTGGTATTTTCTATGTTTTTAGGAATTTAATGATTACAAGGCATGTATGAAGAACATCACGAAAAGTTGAGTGATCGAGCTTAAAATCCACAAAAAGGAGAAAATATGAAAATATGTGGTGTATGGAAAAATAGGGTGTATTATAAGTAAAGGCTTGAAGAAAAGAAAGAAAAAGAGCGTAAAAGACCCATTTCCACACTGAAAAAAAAGCCAACAAGGGGTAACGATCGTTACACCCTCTCCATACAAGCCCTAACATGCCTGAAAGTAAGACTTCCTCATGAAGCTAAGCGTGACGACCATCACAACTTCCTCCAACATCTTGTAGCGATTGCTACGGGCGTTCGGAGGAGAAAATATCTCAACACTCTTATTTTCAAAGCGAACCTTAGCTCTATAAATAGGAAGTCGTACTCCTCATTTTTACACACTTCTCTTTCCCTTTTTATTTACCGTTACTCTGTCAAAATTCCTAGTGATTATTTCTTAAGTTTTATTTACCAATTTTAGTTTTGTTTATTTATTTCGTTTCTGCTTCTATTTTCTCATAGCAATTTCCACATCAGGGATTGTTGCGAATTTTTGTTGATTCTAACCTTACGTTAAAATCGTGCTTTAATTTTCCTTCTTGCATTTAATTTTTGGATCAAATAAGGTAGATCTCACTGACCTGTCGGAGACACCTGACGATTAGCCAAATATTTTGCAATTTCATTTTCAGGTTTAATTTTAAGGCTTTAATTTATTATTGTCAAAAATTGTCTGCAATGCTTGGAATTATTTTGTCGATGTTATTTTTTTTTTATTATTGCATTTATAATATGCTAGGCTAAATTAGTTTATCGATATGTAAGGTCATATAAGCCGACGGGGTTTAGCAATATCAATTGAGTGATTCTTTTTAAAACGATTTCTTTGGTTTCAATTACTAATTTTAAATATCAACTGTTTTATTACGAGAGTAAAATACAAATAGAGTTAGGATCAATAAAACAAGAGTTTGAGATAATAATTGGACAATAGTAATTGTGCATTAACTTAAAATACAGAGAGAGCTTTTAAGTTAATTAGATGTTATTGTTTTCAAAATTATTTCCAAACTTTAAATGATACAGCGAGAGCGCTCACTTAGGTTTTATTATAGGATGTGAATTAATAAACATGAGAGTGTGTGAAGAGGGTTTTCAAATAAATATTTTCTACTGAGAACTGTTTTATTAATCCGAGTTGAGTCAATAAGTTGCTAAATCTAAAGTCAGACCATTACATACCGATATCTCCCTTGAATCTAAACTAGATTATATCCAGTTAGGTCCCCTAAACCCCAAATCAATTACATTATTAGCCTTATATTTACATAGTAACCTAAGATAACGATAGTTCGACATTTAGTCTCTTGGGATTCGATAATCTTTAAAGCTACATGCGATAGGACTGTATACCTGTGGTCTAGATTCCTTAAGACACACAAGTCGCGATAAATATAATCTCGCCTCCAATAGTATGTATGTGATAACTGTAAAAATCGAGAAAAATTGAAAAAGTGCAAAGGGGATCAAACCTGTGCTTTGAGAGAGTGAGAGGACAAGCACGCGCATGGTTAACCATTAGGGTAGTGATACACCCATGAGTTAACATACAATGATAATATATATGCAATATTTCTTTCTAAAAATCAAATTAGAAGTCAAATGCGCGCATGTGGACCCCAAGTATTTCAATAGACCAATCAAACACTCTCATGCCTTGGTCAATTAGTCGAGGAGGGCAGAGGACACCAAAGCCTTAGCTCCGATCGTCTTCTCTGGTGATTCAAATTACAAACCTGAAAAATAAGAGAATTTAGCGATCAAGAGGGACCCTACCCCCCCCTCTAAATTGAGGGCTATGAGTTTAGTGGTGGTGTTGGTTTGATCTAAAACTGCCTGTAACTAGGGTTTCAAAGCTTTCAAATGGGTATGCCCTAACAATGGCATCCTCTTATTCCTGCATCAAACCTTACAACCAACGCATCATATCGATTGTAAACAATATTATGAACATGTATGAATGCATAAAATCAATTCATATCATGTGAGTCAGGAGTTTGAAATCGATGAAACATACCAAACCGGTGCAATCAAGTGAAGTGATTCTGGGATGCTTTAAATTCACGCAAGGGCTTGGATCGATTCATAAACACCTTAAGAGAGTGAATAAATGGTTGGTTTGGATTGAGAACGATTGGAAGGTTAACTTTGAGTTTTCCCTAAAACTTTAAATTTTTGAAGAATTTTTCTAGGGGTTCTTAAGGCAGCAATCTGTGTCCTTTGTGGCTGGTCTAAATCTTTTATTTATAAAGAGTGAATTAGGTCAAGCATTTGAGGAAAATATACTGCCTTTGATGGGAAAATATTTGATTGGAAATTTGCATCAAATATTTCTTTTTTTGCTCAATCTCATGCCAATCAATTCCATGTGTTTTACTAGCTTTCTTGGACTCACTTGGACCTCAAGGAACTCAACAATCAAGCCCGCGCGCCTTGAAATCTTTCCTTGCATTTTATTTTAATTAAAATTGAATTTAAATGAATTAATTAAAAAAAATAGTATGAGGGGATGTAGTTGGGCTTATAAGTCATGGACCATGTTATAAACAAGTTCAAATCGTGAGAACATAGGCCCATTTGGAAGAAATTTAAGTTTGCTCAATACTTCTCTTCATGCATTTCTTCAAAATTGCCAAACTTGCACAAACTATATTTTGCAATTTTCAACATTTGAGGATGATATTGGTCTTTTATAAATCTTAAGATGTCCTCTAAGAGCTCTTTTGGTTTCATCTTTATTGAAACTTCCATGTTCATGTACACTTCTTTGACAAAAGATGACTTTTGAAAGGACCTATAATGTCTTGGCCCATATCTCTCAAATGAAGAATTTTTGGACTTGATCTAAGAGAGACAAAGTTGTAGATAATTGAATTCCCTTTAAAATGAGCTTTGGTTGAAATTTTTGATGAAGTATGTGAAAGTTATGCTTGGTCAAAGTTCATTAACTTTCCTTATGAAACCTAATTTAGCAACTTTTGATTTTTGATCAATTCTTGAGTTTTCTTGATGAATCATGATCAACCATTGATCAAATGATGAATTTGACCTCAAAATTTTGATGTTGTCCAAAAATGGTAGAGTTTGATATCATTGACCATAATTGACTTTGTCCCATACAACCGATTTTCAACATCGAAGCAATTGTTGAGCAATCTTGAGGTATGAGGCTTGAAACTTGACATGGGGATAATTTGAAGCATATTATGAGGCATTAAATTCACTTGAGCCTTTAGAAACCACTTTTTCTTTGAGGGAAACAAAACCCTAATTTGTGGGTTAATTGCTTAGGAGAGGGTTTGTCTGATCAACCCTTGAGCAATTCTTGAGCATTGGAGATGTATATTGATTTCAAAATGGGGAAGGAAAATTTTGGGGTACAACACATATCTTCATAAGTCCACGCAAAAACCTCAACATAGTCACTTAACATCGAATTAGCCTTTCTTTGACACTACTCTTAAGGTCGGCCCTATCTTGACTTCTTATGTCCTCTTGTTCAAAATTCACAATCCCGAATGACTCTTCATGTGGTTGTATAGCTCTTTCTTCTTGTTGTAGAAGTCTAGCAAGCTCTCCTGGTACTATACAATCTTCCTCACCTTCGTCTTCGGCTTGGTAGATCGAATTTTCAAAGTCATATTTGACAATAGCATAATTGTTATCAATGGGATCCTGAGTGGATGTGGATCTGCAGTTTATTTCGTGGGTGTGTGTAAGAACACATAGCTAATTCTTGAAATAGTAAAATAAAAGAAAGACAGAGAGCGAAAAATTTGAATGCAAAAGTCCAATGATTTATTGAATGAAGATATGCAAATGACAAATAATATCCCTAACAAATGGACCATCGTACCCCAAGTAAGGCATTAGGCTTAAAGTTTATTGTTCAAAATTACATAGGAAAAACTTAATAGCATAAAATAGGGAAAATCAATTACTCTTGACTAAAGGAGATTGGCATAACATCTCTCGCCATCCAGTTGTTGAGTCCCCTGTCGATGGTAGGGAAGATTCGGTTGTCAATGTCATAATCACCATCATCATCTTCTATAGCATGAACCTCATCTTTACTAATGCGGAATAGTGGTCCACCAGCACATTCACGATGCACCATCTTCTGAGCTTTGGAAGTGAAGCCCAAACCAAACTTGTCACATTTGAAAGGAAAATCAGGAAACTGACCCCAAATAGTACATCCTCCTTCTTCAACCACAGCCTTTGTGTCTTTTAGAGAAGCGATCTTTGGTGGAACCCTGGTAACTTTAGTAGTGACACGAGCAACTTAAGCAACATGCGTTTCTCGAGGAACTACTTCAAAAGTATGGCAAGGAGTCTCAATGAATTCTCCGTCCATCTCAACATATCTAAAAGAATGCAGGTGACTCACCATATACTCTTCCTCTCCACAGACTGTAACAATCTTTCCATTCACGGGATATTTCAACTTTTGGTGTAAGGTAGAAGTAACAACGCCTTCCCCCTGTATTTAAGGGCGTCCAAGAAAACAGGAATAAGCCAGGAGAATATCCATCACATAAAAAGTGTAATAAAAAACTTGAGAACCACCTTGATCGGTGGTCGAAGCTCTCCAACATCATTCTCCTTGAACCATCGAAAGCTCTCACAATTAGGTCACTGGGTTTCAACACAACCTCTTCAACGTCAAGTCTATCCAGAGCACCCTTCGACAAAACATTCTAAGAAGAACTAGTATCTACCAACACATGAGATAATGTAGTGCCCCTACACTCAATAGAGACGTGCAAGGCCTTGTTATGTTTCCTTCCTGCAGGAGTCAAGTTAGCATCAGAAAAACCCAAACCATTCTCTACAGTCATGCTAGTAATACAGTTTTCAAATTGATCAGCAGAAGTTTCTTGCGACATATGAGCATTCTTAAAAAACTTTGCTAACGCTTGAGCATGGGCTTGAGGCAACTTGAGCTAGCATAGATATCTTGGATAGGGTTTTCCCCAATTGCTCAACAATATTTTAATCACTTTTCTTGATAATTCTTAAAATTTCCTTCATCTCTTGCTTGGAAGCATCTCCAACAACTTCTTTTGGTGCCTCCGTCTAGGAAGGCTTGGTCACTTTTCTTTGCCACAGCCTCGATGGCTGGCTCGATGTGAGGATACAAGCGGTGTAATATCCTTTGGAGGAGATATCTCGGGAGGAAAACCTTCTGGTCTTGGTTACTTTACTAGTTTCGATGATGTTTTCGACATTAGGATTAACAACTTCAATGTTGTTGTCCTTCACGATCAATGGTTCCTATTTAACGCCATGGTAGTAAACCTCGGCTCCATAATTCCAAGGTATAGCTTTGTCGGAGGAATACGGTTGGCCTGGCGAGTAATAATCAAAGGAGAAACCACGAGTTGGGAGTAATCTTCACGGGACTGTAGAGGTGATCCTTATTACATCCACATCTTCAAATTTCAAACCTATGGAAACATCTTCGCACAAAAATTCTCTGGACGGGATCTTCTCAAACAACACTTCTCGATTGTCCATCAAACAATGAATACCTTTCTTCAAACATACACAAGCATCGGTTGAGACACACAATAGAATCATTTTTCAAAATAACTTGGAAATAAGCGGCTTGCAACAAATTCTTCTTAACGGTCATCGGTGGTGAGTCACTCCTCAACAAAAATATAAGAATCATCATCAATAGCATTGTCACTCTTATCATGATTAGGCATGGGTGCAGTAATCACATTTGGAGTTTCAAGAGCATCGAATTCAATCTCATTGGCCTTGATCATGTCCAGAATCTTGTTCTTCAGAGCCCAACAGTTGTTCGTCTCATGTCCGGGACTATTTGAATGGTATGTACACCTTGTATATAGGAGAGGATATATCAACATTTGTGGAGGATCTCTCAAAGTAATCGTCTCGGCCTTCAACATATGTTGCAATGATTGAGAAAACGACATGTTGATTCTTGTGAATTGTCTTCTTGGCACATCTTGTTGCATTGTTTTGATGTTGCACTGGAACATGATTGGAAATCGGAACTTCCCCCACAGATTAATGGCAATCACCTTTATCACGACCCTTTTGGCCATACGACGCATTCTTTCTTTCAACCAAAAGGCTTCTTCAGCATTTGAAGATGTCGCTACTTGAATCTTCCCTCTGATTCCAACTTCAATATGTTCTCCTGTTAATATCAGCTCAGTAAATCCGGCTGAAGAATTTCCAATCAGATGATTGAAGAATGAACCTGTTAATGTACCCAAGAATATATCAACCATTCCACATTAGACAAGGGAGGTTGAACTCTTCCTGCTAGATCTCTCCACCTTTGGGCATATTCTTTAAACTTCTCATCATGACTCATAGATGTAATTTGTAACTGCATACGGTTCGGTTCCAATTAAGTGTTGTACTGTTGTAGGTTTTATCCGTAAACAAGTATTTTTAATTATCGATTCCACGAGTTGGTGTATATTGCAATCTTTCAACAGAAAAGTGTATTTTAAGATTATGTAACCAAAGGGTTTGTTATCTACTCTACTAGTACCATGAGTTTCCAAACAAGTAACTAAATTAATTCTTTCAAAAGATAGTTATGGGTTGGATTCAAGAGAGTTTGAGATTGTTTTCAAATTTTGGAAGCATGTCAAGATTAGTTTCATTGATCTAGTTTCATACATATTCAATTAATCAAGTGATGAACATAGTGGATGATTTCTATAAATACATATCCTCTCTATCTTGTAGATTTCCCACCAAGATTGTGAATGTTATCATGTTAATCTTTGCATGATCCCTCACTACAACTATTGACATGATAATCATTAAGTTCAATATTTTGTAAACACTAACACACAAATCTATCCCTAGCATTTGTTCATTAGTGGATGAATATCCTAGGTCTACTTTGAAGTATTATTTTCAAGCAAGACTCAAAGCATAAATATGAAGAACAAAGATATTCAACTATATTAATCATCAACCATGTTCATACACAAATGGATCAAAATAAATACATACTATATAGATCAACTACCTCTAATCTTGACACAAAAAGAACTTAGCCACTCATTTCCATGGTTGCTTTGCTCTCAAGATTGTTGGTAGAAATGATGAACATCAAGAAATCAAGAAGAAAAGCTATGGTTTTCTTTACAATTCCTTGCCCTAATTTTACAAAGATGAAAGATAATTATGATGATGTAGTTTCACCCTTTACAAGCCAAAAGAAATCATTGAGTGATGGGTTGGTGGCCAAAAGGTGAAAGCATGGGTCTGTCCTTTTACGATTTTTAGTAGACCGCTAAGCGGTTAAATGTGTTGGCGCTAAATGCTACAACCATGTTGGCCGACCTGTATGCTCCTTCATCCAAAATATCTTCAAAAGAATCATCCTAAAGCTCTTCAAGGGTCCTTGAATCCAAACTTGGGAGAATTAATCAATAAAAACCTACAATTAAAAGTAAAATAAGTAAAATAAGATATTATGAACAAAAACTAAATAAAAACCTACTTAAACCAAAATACTAGAATAAATAATACTAATTATATAAAAAGGCATTGTTAAGGACCACAAAATCATGTACAAAATAACTACAATTTGGTCCTTAACATGTACTGATACTTCTTGTAGAAAGCTTCTTCTAGATCATTCCATGTATGTATGCGGGTATTTTCCGGTGATAATACCACTCAATTGTGCTTCATACAAACTCTCTTGCAAGAAATGCATCCACAACTTCACATCGTGATGTGTGGTTGAATTTTATGAACATATGACTTGGTGAAGCTTGGGAAGAAATATCATCATACTTCACAAAAGTAGGAACTTTGAACTTGCGAGAATCACCACTCACGGAACATGACTTAAATTTTCAAAATTCAGCTCTACACCTTCGATTTTCAACAACATTCATCACGACCTTGAGTTGTTTATACTTTTCATCAACAAGGAGGATATTGTTCATCCATATAGTCTTCTTCTTATTCTTCCTCGGATTCATGATTACTTTCTTCATTGACCTTGACACTTCCATCATTTTCTAGGAATTTGGGTTCTCGACCACCTTAATAGGACCTCAATCATCTTCCCATGTTAAGAATACGGATGCTTTCTTTGATTTCTTCTTCTCTTTCTTGGTGAGGAGCTCTTTCGGATCTTCCTTCCCATTGGTCAAGTTGATGAAAATTTCTTAGGCCAGGTATTACGACACGGAGATCTTTGATAGTTTGTTCAAGAGAAATCTTTCTGTTGAAATAAGCAGTGAGAAAATGAGAGACCCGGTCTTTGGAGTACCTGATATGAAATGATATGATATGATATGATATGCATATGCAATGTTTTTCAAGGACCTTGGGAGATTTAAATTTGGTAAACAAAAGGAACAAACTTTATTAGTTAACTTAAAATCATTACAAAAGAAATTTTAAAGTTCTAATGCTTAAGTATCCTATGGAAACTTCCTCTTAGTATCTCCTCAAGTTGATTCATATAGTATTCCTCTGATGGGCCAACCCTACCTGAGCAAAGAGCAATAAACCCCTAGGTCCTTGAAATGGTTAGTGAAATGTTATGATGATATGATGGTATGCTGTCATGTTTAAATAAATAACAAACACAAACAAGTCACACAATAGTCTTAGGTTTAAAGGCTTGCATGAGGTCCATGGGTGTATACCCTTTACTAAATTTTAAGTTGGCTCAACCTGTCTTATAATAGTAATCGGGTTCTAGGAATCTCATATCACGAATCTTTCTTGGTTTATTTTAGGGCAGCATCAAATGGACGATCAAAACATCCAGAAAGTCGAATCTCGATGGCGTAGCCAGTATCAACCAACTTGATGTGCACCAAAGTCGGCTATCTCGCTACCTTCTAATGGCAAAGATGGGTCAATTAGGGTTCTAAAAGTCTAGTTAGTGTTGATGACATCACAGACATCAAGTGTTTCCTCAATTAGACTCAAGGAACAGGGACATCCTAAGTGTCACACTAACATCATTTTAGCATGTTGGCCTCCTACGTCTGGTCTATGATCTATTACTGCTTACCTAAGGAAACATGGATCCGGGTGTAGGATCCTCATAAGTATAATACCCAAGCATGAACCACGAAAGTAAATCATACAAAGCAAACAATAAAAGCAAGTAAAAGTGATCTAAAATCCTAAGGTAACCCCTCTTTGGTATTCTCCCAGTAGCATGATTACATGTCGGTGAGAGAACGACTTAGTTATTTGCATTTATAAGTAAATGTTGCGATTAACAAAACCGCCATTGAATTTTCTTTTATCCAATAAGGAAAGGTTAAAAGAACAGGAAAGACCTTTTATTGATTATGAGTTCGGGGGTAAGTTATAAAAAGGGAAGGTGTTAGCACCCTTTTTATCCGTAGTTATCTACGGGCTCTTAATTGCTTAGCTCACTTTTGAAAACTTTCACTTGTGTGTGTGTGATTTGTTTGAAAATAGTTTGATTTAATTTCGTAAAATGATTCTTGTATCAGTCCACAAGAATGCATACAAAGTGTTTGAAAATATTTTTTTTGAAAATGTGAGGTGTGAAAATGATTTAAGCTGATGAGCAAGCAATTAAGAGTTTTACCCACTCAAAGGTCGCTCTTGTTATTTTCCTTCTGCTTTAGTTTTAGTTCTATCCCTACCATTATTTGGTAGGTAGCCCCATTTGGATGTAAAGGGGCAGTGTGGGGCGTTACATGGTCATTAAAGGCAACATTGTAAGGATACCTTAGCAGTTGTATCAAAGGGACTATCATCATTTATTCGTAGGCAACAATCGAGGAACAAGATCATCTTTTCATAGGAAACTCGAAGGGTCATCGAGGGATTATGACCTTTATACCGAAGGGACTATGATGATGTTATTCGTAGGCAACTTTGCTAAGATATCCCTATGTTCGAGGGACATGACCATTATCCGAAGGCAACAATAAAGGATACCCTAGGGGTGCAAGTGTGAGAAGTGTGTTGATTCTGATTATTTATCTTTTGAATTTAGGGTTAGTCTAGCATTGATTTTAGTCTTGCCATATAATCCTATTAGCATACATCTAGCAGTTAATATATACAGAAAAATAAAGTGTGGGAATTTAAACCTAAAACTATTACATAACTTTGGGGAAGTTACATAATAATAAAATGCGAGAAAATAAAGTTCTAAACTATTACATCACATAGTAGATACATAATCGAGAAAAATGCGAGGAAATTAAAGCTACGCTATTACAAAAATAACCGTGCGACCTATACATCGTTTTCTATAATTTAAAAGGAAAAAGCATAAATAAATAAAGAGAAAAATGTTTTAATTAATGCAAAAATATTCTACCACCCTAAGTATTAAAAAACATAATTTTTTATATTTTTTGTGATTTAATTTTAATAAGAAAAACTAATTCTAAATTAATTACTAATTAATTATAAAAATAAAATTAAATTTGATTAAATTAAATTAAATTTTAACTAAAAAATTAATTAACCTAAAAATATTTTTAAAATATTTTTTATGTTTTTTAGAAAATAAGTAAAAGAATTTTTGAAAAGAATTAAATTAAAAAAGGAAATTGAAAAGAAAGAAAATTAGTGCTTAAAAGCAGGGAATGGCTCTATTTGATTGAACTCGTGACCCTAAGGTTGCGAGTCAAAGTTTGCCACTAGGCGGATACTGTGGTGTCATCAATGTAATCTTGAAAATATATAAGTATTTCCGTAAATCGAGAAAGATGTGAATTTGTTTTGCAAAAGCGGGGATCGAACCCACACCTTGAGAGAGGTAAGGACTAAGTGCTCGCGTTTAACCACTAGGCGGTGATACATCCACTTATTTTCTTACTTTCATATATATATATATATATATATATATATATATATATATTAGAAAATCAAACTTACATCAAAACATCCGGCATCGTGGGGTTATTGTATTTGAATGGGCCAATAACATTGGGCCGCAACCAAGGTAGTCAGCCACCCCTCACGTGGTCAACTCTTTCTTCTTGGTGAGATCAAAATCAAACTTTCAAAGTAATGTGAATTGAAGCAAGAGGTTAAGCTACCCCAAATCGAGTCCCGAGTTCAATGTTGGTGGCCGTTTGGCTGAGACTTCTTGCAAATAGGGATACGATGAAGCGGAAGCTTGTACTAATAATGGTGAGACTTGATTCTTGCATCAAACCTCAAAATAAATGATTCTAAACAATTCCATACACCAATACAAACACATATATATGGTTAGAATCAATTAATATGCCATGAAACAAAAATTTAAATTCAAGAAGTTTTGCAAAGCTGTGCGATTGGAAGGAGGTGTTACGGTATGCTTTGATCTTGGGTGAGTGCTTGGGTGCCTCCAGGAGCTTCGGATGATGATTGAGTGCTTGGTTTGGATTGAAAACGCCTAGAAATTAGGGTTTAAGTTTTCCCTAGTTTTGAAAAAAATTGAGATTTTTCCTTAGGGTTTTGAGAGCAGCAATCTGTGTCCTTTGCTTCTGGCTTTGTTGTGTATTTATAGAGGAACAAATTAGGTCAAACAATATGGAAGAAATCTCTTGCATTCATGAAGAAATATTTGATTGGAAATCATGTAAAAATGACTTCCAATCTTGCCAATCTCTTGCCAATCACTCTCCATGCGTTTTTTCCATCTATTTTGGGCTTGTTTGGACCTCAAGCAACTCATAATCAAGGCCTTGTGCGCTTCATACATTATATTTATTTTATTTAATTAAATTTGAATTTAAATGAATAAAATAAAAAATAGATGAAATAAATATTAAGTTAATGCATGGATGACTTTAGGGTCCTTGACAATGTTATAAACATGTTTGAAACCTTAAAGCAGAGCCCCGTTTGACAAAATTTCAAGATTGATCAATATTTACTTCATCGTTTCTTCAAATTTACCAAACTTGCACCAATCATATCTTGCTCAATTCTCAACATTTGAGGATGATCTTGACTTTAGAAAGCTTAAGATGTTCTCTAAAACCTCTCGATTCTGAGCCGTTTTAATGGACACTAACACCACCATTGGATTATGACCCTCGAATTAGGGGTAGGGTCCTTCTTTTACATTAATTTGGCTGATTTTGCGGGTTGGAAAATAGCTCATTAGAAAGTGGACGGAACTAGGGCCCGGCCTTCTCCGACCTCGACTTGACTACGGCATGGCGTGTTCCACTCATCCATTCAAATCTTTGAGGTCCCACAGCGCAGTTTTGTTTTAATTGAATTTGAAATTAATTTATCATATATATTCACAGTAAGAAAATAAATGGATGTATCACCACCCTAGTGGTTAAAGCAGCGTGTGTTAAGGCTTTACTATACGGGCGTGGGTTCAGACACGCCTTTGCTATTTTTTTCTTCATTTTCCAAAACTATGCGGGTAACACATGCATATTTTCAGGATCACTTTGATAACACCATGGGCGTCTGGCCTAGTCGTAAACTTTTGTCCCTACAACCATGAAGACCTGAGTTCGACCCTTGGTAGGACCATCCTAATTTTTAAGCACTTGTTTCTTTTCTTTTCATTTCCTTTTGATTTTATTATTTTATTTTAATTTCTTTTCAAAATTCTTTTAATTATTTCAAAAATCATAAAAATATTTTGTTTTTAGTTTTAGGTTAATTAAGTATTTATTTAATTTTGACATAAAATTATTTTTATTTTAATTAAGTTTAAAATTATTTTCATAATTAACTTGTAATTAATTAATTTTATTTATTTTCCTATTTTAATAAATCATAAAAATGCAAAAATATTTTCTTTAATACTTAGGATATTAGGGCATTTTGACATTTAAATATTTTCTCATCATTATTTTTCTTTTTTTTTTTTTATTTTAAATTCTAGAAGCGGTTACATAGGTATACGATTATAATATAAGTAGATTTATTTTTCGTATTTTTTTAATTATATAGCGCTCATGAGATGTAATAGCTTAGGTTTAAATTTCCACACTTTACTTTTTTATACGAGATATTAAGCATTAGATGTATTAATAGGATTGTATGACAAGACTAAAATCAATCATTAGATAACCCTAATTGACACTAAATATCGAAAACAACACACTATTCACACTTGCACTCGGGGTATCACGCGCCATTACTTACGTGGTCATGTCCCTCGAGCGTAGGGATATCTTAGCAAAGTTGCCTACAAATAATCATCCAATCAATTTGGTATAAAGATCATAGTCCCCGATGACCCTCGGTTGCCTACGAAAAATCTTCTTATCCTGCGAATAAATAAATGATAGTCCATTCAATACAATTGTTAAGGTATCCTTACATGTTGCTTTAATGACCATCTCGATGATTCTCGTGCGTCGTCACATCAATGGATGAGCTACCTACGGTATGGATAATTTATCCCTAATGGAGAGGAAAATGACGACGACCTTTGGTGGGTAAATAGTTCTTAATTGCTTGCTTGCAACAACATTTTCAAAACACAATATACCTCATACACATTTCAAAACAAATATTTTCAAACACTTCATATACATTCTTGAGGGCGATACAAGAATCATTTCAAAAAGCTAAGCAATTAAGGTCCGTAGATAACTACGGATGAAAAGGTGCTAACACCTTCCTTTTCATAACTTATCCCCTGAACTCAAAATCTATCAAAGGTCTTTCTGTTTTTCACCTTTCCTTATTGGATAAAAAGAATTCGGTGACGACTCTTACTAGCATGACATGCGATAGAACATAAAATAACTAAGTCGGTTCTCCACCGTATTACATACAAATAGGGTAATTTTCTTAACTATATTTCATTTATATATTTTGATAATTGATGGTTATTGATGCTACATGTACATATGCCTTTTATAGGCTTGTTATGTAAGAAGTAAGTAACTAGTCTTGGCCACTAAGACAAATTCTAAGCGTTAGTAAATTTTGGTCCAATGGAGTTGTTTCTTAATTTGTAAGTATAATGATAATTTATCATGCATGTTACTTCTATATTCTTATAGCTAACACCATATTCATTTGACAACTCTTCTAACAACTTCTACATAATTCTTGATTTAATTAATTCTATTATTGCCTCCCTTAAATCGAGTTCTCAAATTTATCATTCAAGCATCTTCTTCAACTTGTAAAATAACTCAATCTTTAATGGCTTTAAAAAATATGACCCTTGTTCTTGATGCGAATACTCGATCACCACTTCTTTCTCATTATCAACTCTCTTATCTTGTGAAATTGGATATCAATATACTGACCCGTTCATGGAAACCGAATTCTTACTCAATATAATAGGACTTGTTGTCACAATATATCTTTGTAGCACTCTTTTGCTACGATGTATCATTTCTAAAATTCTTCTCATCCACATTGTTTGAATGACATAACTAATTCTTGCCAATATATTCTAGTTTTTGTATCCTTTTGCCACCAACCTTGCATTATAGCGATCAATCTCACCATTGGGTTTGTACTTTGTCTTGTACACCTAATTTACTCCAATAGATTTCTTATTTCTGGCAACTCATCGACTCTCATATGATTTTCTCAATTGCATTGATTTCTTCATTCATGACTTTTCTCCATTTTCATCAGGCTTCAAAATTTAGCGGCGCACAATATGCAAATAAATAAAAGTTGATAATATCTTCATCATATAGGTCATTATCGTTACCCAAATCATAATCTTGCGATGCAAATTTGGTAATCTAGGCGGCCTTTGTGATGCTGTTGGATGTTTACGGCGTTAGGTGTGTTTTGTTTCTTTGGATGTTTACGGCTCGTCAGGTGTTGGATTATATTCAATCTCCTCTTCGTAATCATTTAAAGTCACTATTGGAGCTTTTTGTGACTTTGAGGACCAATCCCACATTCCTCCTTCATCAAAAGTCATATCTCGATTGATAATCACCTTCTTTATATTTGGATTGTAAATATTATAAGCCTTTGAGTTTGAACTATATAACCAACAAAGATACATAATTATACTTTGTCATCTAACTTCTTTCTCAATTGATCTGGTACATGGATATATGCAACACATTCAAAAACTCTAAGGTGTCGGATCAAAGGTCTTCTTCCACTTCAAGCTCCTTCAGGAGTCTTTTCTTGAACACTTTTTGTTGGACACCTGTTTAAAATATAAACTCTAGTAGCAACGACCTCTTCCCAAAACTCCTTAGGAATCTTTTTGGCCTTCAACATGTATCTCACCATATCCACGATTGTTCTATTCTTTCTTTCAACAACTACATTACTTTGAGGTGTGTATCTTGTTGTTAATTGATGCTCGATCTCATGTTGCTCAAAACTTGTACCAACGAGTATTCTTGGCCTCTGTACATTCTCAATGCTTTGATTCTACAACCACTTTGTTTTCTACAAATGCCATGAATGTCTTGAAAGCATCCCAAGCTTCGATTTTTGTTTCAATAAATATACCATTTTCTACTAAATCATCAATAAAAGTAATAAAGTACTTACAGTCACCTGATGTTGGTATTTCCACTGAACACAAGTATGAATGAATTATCTATAGTAGCTTCTTCGCTCGCCAAGATATTCCAGTTGGAACTGAATCTCTATGCTTCTTTCCAATCTAACAAGTCTCACATACTCCATTTGGAATATTCATGAACGGATCCGAAACATATTCTTTTCGACAAGTAATTCAATCATGAAAAATGAAAGTGAACAAATCTCATGTGCCACAACCAATCATCATTTAGAATGATAGAACTCAAGCAAGGAAATTTTTCATGTTGATCTTTCAAAGAAAATAGAAGGTTCGGTGTCATTCTTACCTTCGTGATAAATCTTCCATTTCTATCAGTCAACGTGCAGAAACCATTGTGAATCTGCATGTTATAATCTTTCAAGCAGTTGTCCGTATTCAATAAATTGATGAATACCAAGAGCATAAAAAACATCACCATAAAAATTTTTGATCCATCTTTCAACTTGATTGAAATTTGGCCTTTTTCTCAAAATTGGAATATTTGAATTATTTCCAAACTTCACGGTAGATTTTACCGCTTCGTTTACAAATAAAAACAATTCATTTTTTCCACACATGTGATTACTACACCCAGTATCCAGATACCAAATATTCATTTCTTCATCAAATGCATTATTTGCCAAAAATAAATTTTGTGGATTTTCAAAGTACTCACCAGTATTTTTATACAAGCTTTCTGCCACATTTACCTGATGTTTGTATTTGCAATCAGCTGCTTTGTGTCCAAATTTTCCATAATTATAACAACTATAATGCGTCCTTTCTTGATTGTAGTTACTTCTTCCTCTACCACGATATGTAGATCCAAAATTATGACCACATCTTCCTTGATGTGTTGGATTGACGTTAAATTGTTGTCTTTCCATTGGTTAAAGTTACCACGTCCTATTCCACCACAATTTCCTCGACCTGCGCCTCTATAATTTCCTCTTCCTCTATTGTGTTTTGACCTCTTTCTTCTGATCGACTTTTCGAAGTGTTGTTGAACACGACTTTTGAGGCTTCTTCTTTTACCACTTTCTCGGTCTTTTCTAATATTCTATTGACCGACTTTTAATGCTTCCACAGTAATTACGCTTTCTGAACAATGTGTCTATATCGCGTGACTCGATTATTGTACTCACCACGTAGTCAAACTTCATCGTCATCATTACATAGAATCTTTTCTAGCACTTTACTATCGGAATATCTTTTCCATATACTCTCATCTTGTCGATGAGATATATAACCGATAAAATATTGTTCTCATTTACGAATTAGACATTTACGTGCCTTCGTATTCTCTCGCATGGATTGTAGTTTTGACTTGAGCCTTCTCCACTCCTTTATGTGATAACCGTATGTCTCATGCTTCTTTATTTGTTTTGGCATTTGCAATTTTCTAAATACGAATACTCAATTCCTTAATGATTTTGTGAAAGTGCCAATTGGTCCTTTCTACGAGCGATTTCATAAGCTCCTTGTTGTAAACCGGGATCTACAAAGCTCCAAACAATGTAAGCTTTTAGATGTGTTGTCATAAAAAAATTTCAGTAACTAAAATTTAACTCCGCGTTTAATTTTTGAGTGGATCAAATAAAATTGTAATTACTTACCATATTTCTCTCCAAAAATACTCACAATAATTTTTGACACAATAAAAATATTTTTATTTCTCATACAATTAAAAATATTTTTGACACTCAGAACTAATCTGACTCTGATACCAATTTAATATCAAATACAACGTTAAAATATAAACTAAATTCTACATAGAGGGAGTAATTTTCTTAACTCTCTTTCATTCATATATTTTGATAACTGATGATTATTGATGCTACATGTAAATATGCCTTTTATAGGCTTGCTATGCTAAAGAAGTACTCCAGTAAGTAACTAGTCTAGGACACTAAGACAAACTAAAGGCGGTTGGTAAATTTTGGTCAAATGAAATTGTTTCTTAATTTGTAAGTATAATGGTAATTGATTAGACATGTTGCTTCTATATTCTTGTGGCCAACACCACATTCATTTGCCAACTCTTCTAACAACTTCTAAATAATTCTTGAATTAATTAAATCCAACAATTTCTAACTTATTCAAAAAATATTCTAGTTTATTCAATTACACTTTCTTCTCTACAGTCTTACATTCTAATTCCTTTGTTACTTCTATCTTATATTCGCACTATATCTATCCGATCAACAAATTGGTATCTAAAATGTGGAGTTACATTCCAGCATGTACTCCTTTGCCTTTATATATGTCAACTTTGTTAGAGGAATGGGTGAGCAACATCTTATGCTATTGGAAACTAAATGGGTAGAATGTTCTTAAAGTGTTCACTTTTAATTCCATTTATTTAAAGGTGGTCCTTAAATAGAGACAAAGAGAATCAAGCTAGTTTGTATAGGTCAAGGAAATGAGCCAGCTGGTGAATGTTAGATTTACAAGAAATAAAAAAATTCAACAAGCAAGATGTATATACACATTTAATAATTCATCATCAAATATAATGATTCTTCATGACAGTTAAACTTATTGTATTTTACATTTAATTATTTTTTAAAGGAATTAAATTAAAGTTATTCAATTCAACTGCTTTTATATATATATATATATATATATATATATATATATATATATATATATATATATATATATATATATATATTTTCTTAGGCACTATGAAATTTCACAAATGTCTCTCAAAATCGGATATATTTTCGGTTCGTATCCTATATCATAGAATCTAGATCTAGATTGAAAGGGTTGAGTGCAAACTAAAAGTATATTTTGGTTTTAATTTAAGATGTGTAATATTTAATTTAATTGTCTTGCTACAGCTAAAATATCATGGAAGTGTAGGTGAATCAAAATTGACCCTCAAATAGTTAAATTGTGTCAATTGGTTAATATATTAGCGAGAAGCGGAGAATGATATGTTGTTTGCTTGTATCATTTTATAATTTGATGAGATAATTATATATATTCTCTATAATTTTTCTCATTTTGAGCTTGTACTAGACTTTCAACCCATATTTCTTTGGTACCAATTTTTAGGAATCAAATCAAATTGAAAAAGAGCTTCTCGAACTTAACAAAGAAGACAACACTTAATAGAACAAAGCGAGGAGGAAGGCAATTATTGATCTTAATTTGCACGATTTTAAGTAAAACATATGTGATTTTTTATTTGTCTAAATCAAATCTTAATGTTTGGTTTTATTTTGATAAATCAAATTGTTTTGTTTGCGAGATAGAATAAAGCTTGTATGTGAAAGATTGAAAATAATTCCCAATGTTTTGTTACTTAGAAGCCTTCTAATACTATTTTTTCATTTAGTTATCGATGTATAGATATGTGTCAATAGATTTGTTACTACGAAAATGGTAATAGGGTACAACAAACTTTATGGCGACCTTGCCATTTATCTTTGATAACGTAAAAGATGTTATGTTTTACTATTGATCTTGCTTTATCGCACAAGCTTTGAGGATAGGTTTGGGAATTCAATATTCACCATGCTTTTTAGACATATAACTTATCTTGTCTTTTTTTGTTTTGTTGGGCTTATTTTATTTGAATATAAGATAAATTACTAGACAAGCTTTTGCTTGCATGTTTGCTACTATTAGTGGATGAGTCTTATTTTGTTTGAAATTTGGTTAGAAACTAGGCAATTTGGATGTAAAACATGTTACC